>CM042256.1:46506369-46508869 GCA_023566225.1 Romanogobio albipinnatus
ATAGCTCTAAATATTATCAAATTTAAATGTTATTTTTAATGTGATAACCAAAAAAGCCAGAGCTACCAAATCAGGTGCTGGTGCAAGTAGCGGCCTAAGTTTCAACCATTTCACTTGAAACGTGCCCCGCAACAGAAGGGGCCTCAGTTTGAGCTTGAAAAAGAGCCTCGCCCCCTGCCATCATGTCATGCAATCGGCAGGGTCTCTGTGTGAGTTCTTGGGCCCTATTATACACCCGGCGCAAAGTGTTTTTTGTTAGTTTTAGCCCGACGCAGTTATCATTTCCACGTTGTTTAAATAGCAAATACACTTGCGCCCATGGGTTCACCCATGGACGTGCTGGTCTGAAAACCAGGTGTGTTCAGGCGCATTGTTGGTGCGTTGCTATTTTGAGGAACTGAAAACGACTGCGCCATTGACCAACAAAAACCTGCTCTAAAGTCATTGTTATTTAAAGGGTGCGTTAGTAATATGCGGCTATAGGCGGGTGCACAACCAAGCGTACACACTGCTTGTTACACACACATGGTCGTGCAGTAGCACACAACATTTTTTAAATATAAAAAAATTAAAGGATTCCTCTTTGGGGAAGCGTTCAGTCTTTCCACACGCAAATTTAACCATGTAAATAACGCATTCACCATGGCGCGAGCGCAATTAGCTTTTAAAGAGAAAGGGAGATGAGACTCTGATTGGTTTATTGCACGTTACACCCAAAACACACCCATGACTCATTAAGAGACTAGGGGCAACCCTTTTGGACCATGTGCCTGCCACGCTGACGGTTTTTTTCTGTCGTTAAACTAGCAAAAGTGGATTCGGACACGCCCTAAGTGCACCTGTGCCATGCGCTCAGATCATTAAAATATGCCCCTTGTTTTTAATATTTATAAAGGATATTGCTAGTTAATCTGTGGGTTCACAAAACCCACGGTTCGGTTCGTATCACGGTTTTAGGGTCACGGTTTTCAGTTCTGTACGGTTGTTGTTGTTGTTGTTTTATTGTTAACACTCCAGAATATATATATATATATATATATATATATATATATATATATATATATATATATATATATATATATATATATATATATATATATATAGCTTAATCATCCACAATTAGGATACAGTATTAAAAAATTGTTATATCATGTAGAAGTTGTTTCCTAACTGGCTGTCTACAGAGTCCGAAACATTGGCGTAACATTTTTCATGTTAATCATGTCAATTTTGATCAGAACAATGCGCTGTGGCTTTAATTCAGCTGACCTGAATAACAAATTTCACCATGAAGTGTTCAGTGTGTTTCACAATCACCATATGACATCCAGCGCTGTGAAAAAATAACATAAAATACACGAAAACACAACACTGCCAGAAGTTTTTGCCCAAACTTCAAAGGCATGTTTAAATTATTAGAAGCATTACTAGAAGCATCTTAACTTTTAAATGTTACATTTATCATGTGATAAACTTCTATACAGCATGTTATATGCATGTGTGTATGAGACAGAGGGGAACACGGTCGCATCTGCAGCAGATATATGCTGCCCATCATAAATCAAAGCACGAGACAGACAGGGGTCGGAGGAGAACACCGGAAAATGTGACAGAATGGACAATATTTGTCTGTATTTGCAATACACGAGCCGCGGTTCAGCTGCGCGAGAAAAACACTGCCAGTGTGAGAATGCACGCGCGCGCGCATACGCACTGCATCTGCCCTGCCAGCTATACGTCGCTGGCGCATCCTCCAACGGTTCAGCAGCCTTCCTTATCTCTCCCACTTGCATTTCTACACGTGACGTGACCTGCAGCACTCCACTTTTACTTTATTTTACTGTATGTCCACACACACACATACACACACACCTCTTATTTCACGCGAAAAGGACACCCACTGTCTGAGGTAACATACGGGCACGAGGATACATTGCGCATGCGTGGAAACCGTGCGACGCACACGCTCCGAACCGAGACAAGCGAACCGAACGGTTCGGGTTTTTTTCATGTACCGTGCCACCCCTACTAGTTAAGCAATATCATACGAGCAAGAGTGCTGTTTTCCCAAATATCAGAACGTTTGCAAATGTCATTGATTTTATACAGCAGTTCAATAAACAAGTAGTTAATATCAGGTGACTTTTTAGACTCAGAATATTGTCTGTTTTTGCTCCAATTAAAAATAATTCCAAACAAATCCACAATGAATCATTCTAATGAATGATTCATACCTGAATGAATCAGCTGTTTTGAAATAATCATTTGACTGAATGATTCAATGACTCACTTGTTAAGACAATGAGATGCCGCCACCTACTGGCAGTTCAGTTTCATATTTAAAAGTATCATTTCATTATGGTTAAAGAGATAGAATGTGTAGATAGTGGTAGATAGAATGCATTTATAAATGGACTATTATGAGTGAAATATGAGATAACATTGTTGAATATATCGGAGAAAATAATTGGCTGGTGTCACCATCTGTAGAACTTATTGG
>CM042256.1:46518869-46521369 GCA_023566225.1 Romanogobio albipinnatus
ACACACACACACACACACACACACACACACACACACACACACACACACACACACACACACACACACACACACACACACACACACACACACACACACACACACACACACACACACACACACTCTCTCTCTCTCTCTCTCACCCTCCCTCCCTCCCACACACACTTTCCCACACACTCACACTCTCTCTCTCTCTCTCTCTCTCTCTCTCACACACTCTCACACACACACACACACACACACACACACACACACACACACACACACACACACACACACACACACACACACACACACACACACACACACACACACACACACACACACACACACACACACACACACACACACACACACACACACTCTCTCTCTCTCTCTCTCCCTCTCTCTCTCTCTCTCTCACACACACACACTCTCTCTCTCTCTCTCTCTCCCACACACACTCACACACTTGCACTCTCTCTCTCTCTCTCTCTCTCTCTCTCTCACACACACACACACACACACACACACTCTCTCTCTCTCTCTCTCCACACACACTCACTAACACACTCTCTCTCTCTCTCTCTCTCTCTCACACACTCTCGCACACACACACACACACACACACACACACACACGCGCACACTCTCTCTCTCTCTCTCCCACTCTCTCTCTCTCACACACACACGCACGCGCGCGCACACTCTCTCTCTCTCTCTCTCTCTCTCTCACACACACACTCTCTCTCTCTTCCACACACACTCACACACACACACACACACACACACACACACACACACACACACACACACACACACACACACACACACACACACACACACACACACACACACACTCTCTCTCTCACACACTCTCTCTATCTCTATCTCTCTCTCTCTCTCTCACACACACACACACACACACACACACACACACACGCGCACACTCTCTCTCTCTCTCTCTCTCTCTCTCTCTCACACACACTTTCACACACACTCACTCGCACACTTGCACTCTCTCTCTCACACACACACACTCACACTCACTCTCTCTCTCTCTTCCACACACACTCACACTCTCACACACTTGCACTCTCTCTCTCACACACACACTCACACTCACACTCACTCTCTCTCTCTCTTCCACACACACTCACTCTCACACACTTGCACTCTCTATAACACACACACACACACTCTCTCTCTCTCTCTCTCTCCACACACACTTTTTAGCTATTATTTTAGCCCCCCCCCAAAAAAATCATTAATAGCAACACACAACAAGCATTATTGAGTTATACATATTATTTGTTCTAATGCGCAATTGTTAATTTAGTTATTGAAAAATATCTGTCATTAATAACTTTTTTAATCATGACAGCTCAGACAAATTTGCAACAAATAACGTAGAGTGACCCATTTATCAATGTAGTCTGGTTAATAACGGGAATAAAGATGTGATGGTGTGTGTAACTCACCGCAGGTGTGGATCACGCTGAGGTATTTGCGGGTGCCACGGTAACAAGGGTCTCCAAACTCTTGTGTAGAGGCACGGACCACACAGGAGCGTTTCCCCTGGCAACGTGATGTCATCACCTGCAGAGCCACATCTGAAGAGCAGTCTGGAATCACATGACGGATCAGGTGAGATCTCAATATAAGCGCATACCACAGACGTATTGTTTATATACTGTAGATGAGGCCATAGGTCACCGTGACTTTGCAAAGTCACGTTCTTGGATCAACATTCCTGTACAAAAACACAGTCCTATCCCCATAACTTATCCCTGAAATCAGAGGGAAATGATGGCGTAGAAGCACCTAACCCTTGTTGTAAGCCTAAATGTGACATAAACTGGAAAGCTTTTCCTCTAATCTGATTGGTTGATTGGAATGTTGTTCCAGGAACATGCTCTACTTGGTGAAATCACATTCAACATTTATTAATAACAATACATTTTTTTATGGTTTTGGTTTAAGTTATTACAATAATAAACCTTTTATGAACAAACAAACTCCTGAAGGTACTTTCACAGCTCTTATGAATGTGACACACACACACACACACACACACACACACACACACACACACACACACACACACACACAGAGAGAACAATAAAGCCACACAGTGAAGAACATCAAAGAGTTTTGATACACAAGCACACAGGCATTCATCAGATAGCAGTCGCACGTGTGTGTGTGTGGGTGTGTTCATGTTTGGGCTTGTCATCCGCCCATCATTGTGTCTTTAGCGCTTGATTCTGCGAGGGAAGATGAAACTGCAGCCGCCGGTCAGGATGGCAGATGGCAAAATGCTCACATTAACACACAGTGTGTTCTTTTGAGACAAACGTGGCTTTAAACACCTTAAAAATGCCCTGTAATTATATCATTTAGTGAAAGTACTTCAAAGACTAACCCTACTCATTATTTGACAGTGCTTCTTATTCTGCTTGTTTTAAGCGTCTCAATGTGTTTCAGAGATTTGAAGCTGACAGTCTGGAGGTTATTTAACACTC
>CM042256.1:46526369-46533869 GCA_023566225.1 Romanogobio albipinnatus
GCCCTATGAAATCCGTTTTATTTTTTCCCAAATTCCGTTTTATTTTTTCCCAGTTTTAATTTTTGCTAATTCCTTTTTTCCCCCCGTTTTTTTTACCCTTAACTGTTATTTTAGTCGTAAAAAGAGTGTTTTTAATGTTAATATAATAGAACATAAAACATAAAATAGGAATGACCTTAAATTTATTGAGGTAACAAACATTACTTTTCAGGACAAATACTGCATGATGCAACATAACACGGCACTCTAAGTACTTCAAGTCGCAACAAAATATTAGTGCTGTGAATTGAATATGAAAAAAAAAACCCTGAATTAATCACATTTTTTCTGTAATTAATCATGATTAATTGCAATTAAAAACATTGGAGTTTTTAATATTTTGATATTGTAATAATTTCAGTTACTCTCCAAATTAATTTAGAAACAACTTAAAGACAGCATATTTTAAATGTGTGTTGTAATGGCATCTTTTTATGAATGAAGGCCAGTATCACTGATATTAATATCTATATGAAACATTGATGACGTTACATTACAGTATAACTGAAAGCTACCAATTTCAACATTTATTAGGCTTTAAAAAATAACAACTTTTAATTTAATTGAACTTAAAACAATCTTTACATAAACCCATTATAATAAATGTTATATTTACCTGTGGCCTTCCCTGTTAGACATAGTCTATACAGAAATTGAATAAAGTTATCAACACCTTTCTTAACAGCATAAATATTAAGTGAAATATAGATGAATCATCATTAAAGCTACAATCTTCTCTGTTCCCATTGTTCTTTGAACATTAATGACAGACATTATCAGTGCTACTGTCACTTTAAGATCTACCTCTTCCGAACATGATGCGGATCAGACGCGCTGTCCCGCGCATCTCATTTTCTCTCAAGTTCATTTAAGACATTACTTTCCATACAGTACATTAAAGTGCATTAAAAACAAGGCAAACTCCAGCAAGCACTCCTCGGCTCGGTACTGAGGGCTTAGCGTTGAGTTTCTTAACTTTTTCGCCGACGAAAGCAGAGAGCAGGAGAGCCGCTTCGCCATACTCTCATTGTTTTGAAGGGGGAGCTGAAATGAAGGGAGGGGTTGTGTTGCCCAGATTTGCTTCCCCCGGTCTGCATTTTCCCCAGACATACATTCTTCTCCCACACAAAACCGCATTTCATTCCTAATAAGTAAAATTCCGTGAAATTCCGCGTTAACACTAGATTCCGCGTTAATATGCCAATTCCGCGATTCTGTTAGTCTGAGCGCCAGGGGGTAGGTGGGTGTGTGTGTGTGTGTGTGTGCAAGGCCAGGCCGACCCCTCCCCTCCCCAGGTCGGTCGAGATTTTCGGGGTTCCCCCCCACCCGGAAACGGCCAAACACGCACACGTCCTCCACCCTCCGGGGCAGGGGCACCTTCCCCGCTCTCCAAGCCGGCCAGGTCTCGCCCTGGTCGGCCGAGGCGGACGGGGGGGAGCCTCTCCTGGAGGTCCGGTATGGGAAGTGAAAACCTAAACATCCACCATCCAGGTGATGGGGGAGGAGAGGGAGAGGGAACCAGGGTGTCTGTGGCGGTCACCCAAGCCCAGCATAGGCACACAACAGCCGGTCAGAACCAGAGTGTTCAAGGCGGTCACCCAAAATAAACCAAGTCAACCAAAAATCCAAATGCGCCTGGGAGCTATATGCCAATTCGCGGAAATCATAGGGCCCTAGTAATCCATATGACTCCAGGGGGTTAATGGAGGCCTTCTGAAGCAATGCCATGCACTTTTGTAAGAAAAATATCCGTATTTATCACTTTATAAACTATAAACACTGGCTTCCGGTAACAGCCGTACGCGAGTCTAGTTCCGGCGGAAGAGTGACCTCTGACCCGACGCATGACGGATGTAAGAGTAGCGTGAGCTTAGGAGTAAAACAAATAGGGCTGGGCAACAAACTCAAGCTCCTCCCACATTTCTCTTTAAAGGGTCATGAAACCCCCTGTTTCAGCAGCCGTCAGTTCTCACCACAGTTTTGAAAAATGCTATAAAAGTGGGCGTGGTTTAGCAGCGGAGTGGAGGGGAGACTGACAGCACATCAACGGCTTCTGATTCAGACTATTTTATTTTGCTCTCATTAAAAGCATCAAAGCTTCCCACAAATGCACGCTGCAAACGACCATTAAGTTACACGCAACACAATATACACATGGATTTGTAAGCTCACCGTTACACAGATATATATCCTGTGACACCTATAATTCAATGGCCAAATAAATGCACATCCATTCACAATTTGTTCTCTGTATCGAAAATATACATGTTGCATACCTTTGATAACTTTTGAGGCTTATTTTGTGGAGTTTTTATAAGCCGTTTGGTCGGTACAATGGCCGTTAAGAGCGGTTACACTCACAGTGTGGATGAATCGCGTTTGTGTGAAGACTCGGAATCCATTGAAGAGAACGTAGGCAACGCAGAAACTCATACAACGTGGAAAAAACACTCGGTTTTGATCAATTAATGCATCTCTCACTTACTGTGTGTGATCTCACTGTTCTGTTCACGCCAGTCAGAGGAAAACGCCTATCAACGTGTGCTGTCATGTATAATTAAGCGCGTGCTGTCATGAATTAAGCAACGCGTCTTCTCATAGGACAAAGACACGCAGTCTCATTAATAATTATGAGACACCGATGAGCAGTGTTGGGCACGTTACTTTAAAAAAGTAATTAGTTATAGTTACTAGTTACTTCTTACAAATAGTAACTGAGTTACATCATTATAAAAGTAACTAATTACCAGGGAAAGTAACTACTGTGTTACTTTTTTTTTTCTCAAATGTTCAAATATGTCAAATAACTTGGATGCCCCCAATATTAAATATGTTAAATGAATGAATTGGACACTAAATAGAATAAATTATTATTATAAAACATTGTACATTAATGTACACTATTGTAATGTTGCTGTGGGACAATGTGAGAGACACCTATCAAATTCAATACATTATTGTAAATATTATCATTACTTTACTACTCCTCTGGTAGTGGAGCTCAGGTTATCACCTGGGTTTTTAGCCACTAATGTTGTGGCTGTGATGATGTGAGGCTTCATTAGATTAGAATTACTTGCCACAGACGTGAAGAGACTCTTTCGTCCTGGGCATAAGTTGCACGTTACCTAAACATTCTTACCTTTCACCTCAATGAGGGAAAAGTAGCGCTTATACTTCCAGTTTGCGAAAGCTACATTTGAAGTCGTTGGACTTGCCCTCGCTGACTGTGCATATGCGTGTGCGTCATAGGTGTGTGTGACAAACCTGGTCTCCCACCCACCAATCATCATCAGTTATGTGTACCACCCAACCCACCCCCCAACACGCATGGCTGGCGCGCGCGCACACGCACACACACGTTGCAGGTCCGACTGAGAGAGAAGCCTGTTCGGATGAAAACCGCTTCAGTGAGCTCAATTATAATAACGCCACATTTTTTTTCTCAGTAACGCTAACGGCGTTGTAACGGAAGAAACAGTAATTCGTTTGATTACTCGTTACTGAAAAAAATAATTCCGTTAGTAACGCCGTTTATCTATAACGTCGTTATTCCCAACACCGCCGATGAGTCATCGCCGTACTATAGTACAAGAAAACGTCACATCCTATGACATTGACATGAAGACGAATTTAAACCAGGAAGTTGAAAATAGAGCAAAAAGGTTTAAAATTAACTAGTTTTCTCCCACAATCAAAACTAACAGATGGTAACATTGTCTTCCATGATGTTCAACACACATACTTCTGTTAAAATCTCAGAAAATTTGGTTTAGGGTTTCATGACCCTTTAAAAATTCTCGTTCTTCTAATTCGTGACCGGTGTTTTGTTTTGCTCTATGCTCTTCGTTTCCGCGTTCGTCAGAGGACACTCTTTCACCGGAACCAGACTCGCGTACGGCCGTTACCGGAAGACTATGATTATAGTTCAGTCAGGACCACTTTGAGAATTAAATTTATTGACAATCTATGATTGGGCGAAAGGCTTAGGCTCAAAGATGCTCGAACTGCCATACTAGACAGCTTGAGATACATCCTTGAAACATAATTCCCCAGCCTTCATCAACCAAAAGTTTTCTTTCTACACAGAATCCAATACTCGATAATGAAGATCCTCGGAGGTGAAGGGGTGGAGGTGGGTGTAAATGTCTGTGCGACAGACTGAGGAACATGAGTTTGAATGAGCTGAAATACTATAGTTGATTAGAGTAGGTGGAGTAACAAATCAGCTGAGCGTCAGCTGATATCGTTTAGCGATCAGGGGTCTGCCTTGAATTCCATCCATCGCTTGAGCTCAATTTAATAAAGAAATACCTTTCTCTACATGTGAAATGACTGATGATGTAACAAAGACTATGCAGATGGTGACAATGGTTATCCAATATTATCACAATCCTGCTCTACATTACTTCCTGCTGAATATTCAGTTTCACTCAAAATCAAATGTGTTTCAAATGTTTTTAAGGTCTTTAAGTTCTGATTGATTCAGTTTTAATGGCTTTAATGACCTTTAACTCGACAGATGGAGGTTCTTGAGCAACTTCTGGTGAAACAAACACTCTCAGTCTTTACCTGACAGGAAGTCCAGAGAGAAAAACAGACCCCATTAACCTCGTCATTGAGTCCAGTGTCAGAGTGATTAGTCAAGCACTGCTTAAGAGGGTGTTGTTCTCTCTCACACACACACACACACACACACACACAATCACTCAAATCTCTCACACAAACACAAAAATACTCATACAAACAGACAGACACACACACAAACACACACTCACTCTCTCTCACACACACAAACACACACACACACACACACACACACACACACACACACACACACACACACACACACACACACACACACACACACACACACACACACACACACACACTCTCTCACTATCTTTGTGGGGACTCTCCATAGACGTAATGGTTTATACACTGTGCAAACTGTATATTCTCTCCCCTTACACTAACCCGACCCCTATACCTACCCATCACACAAAACTACAGGCATCTTTACATTAAAAATAAAAAAAAACTCATTCTGTTTCCCTCATGGGGACCAAAAAATGTCCCCACAAGGACAAGGATTTTGCATATTGGCATCTTTGCGGGGACATTTTGTCCCAATAACGTAAGGTTTACCTGGACACACACACACACACACCCTCCAGGAGTGTAAGAGGAGATGAGATTAGCTGATACTCATCTCAGGACAACAAGAGAGTGAACTGAATTTCCTCTCACACATCCAAGAAGTTTCCTTGAATTCAAACATGTTCCTGGCAGAGCACTTCCTCAGAACAGGCACAAAACGACACAGTTTTCTCCTTTGATGCTGGAACAGTAACAATGAGACGCGCTGACAGCATCATATTCCACACGCACACAGATACAAACACAAACATGTAGAAACAGGAGAAATGAAGGGAAATCAAACACCTGAGATGAGATGATGTAATTCTCATTTGCACAGGTGTTGCAGGATCTGTGTGTGTGTGTGTGTGTGTGTGTTTAAGACGTTTAATGTAAGTAATTGCATAAGAGGTAGTTATTTTATAAGAGAGTGTGTGATATGAATTTGTAAAGCCTGAAGGTGTTTCTCAATCAAAACAAACTGATTCGTCTCTAGATTTAGATTATTCTGCAGATTATTTTGACCAAGAACTGCCAGGACTCTGTGCAGGCCAGTCAAGTTCCTCCACACCAAACTCACTCATCCATGTCTTTATGGACCGACGCTTTGTGCACTGGTGCGCAGTCATGATGGAACAGGAAGGGGCCGTCCCCAAACTGTTCCCACAAAGTTGGGAGCATGAAATTGTCCAAAATGTCTTGGTATGCTGAAGCATTAAGAGTTCCTTTCACTGGAACTAAGGGGTCAAACCCAACCCCTGAACTTTCTCCAAAATTAACACTTGGCACAATGCAGTCAGGCAAGTCCCGTTCTCCTGGCAACCGCCAAACCCAGACTCATCCATCGGATTGCCAGACAGAGAAGCGTGATTGGTCGTCTCCACTGCTCTAGAGTCCAGTGACGGTGTGCTTTACCCCACTGCATTGCACTTGGTGATGTAAGGCTTGGATGAGCTGCTCGGCCATGGAAACCCATTCCATGAAGCTCTACACACTGCTCTTGAGCTCATCTGAAGGCCACAGAAGTTTGGAGATCTTTAGCTATTGACTCTGCAGAAAGTTGGCGATTTCTGCGCACTGTGACCCTCAGCATGCACTGACCCCGCTCTGTGATTTTAAGTGGCCTACCACTTTATGGCTGAGTTGCTTTTGTTTCCAATTGCTTCCACTTTGTTATAATACCACTAACAGTTGAGCATGGAATATTTAGTAGTGAGGACATTTTAAAAAAATGGACTTCAGGTGGCAACCTATTACGGTTTCAACCTATATCAGCTCCTGAGAGCGACCCATTCTTTCACAAATGTTTGTAGAAACGTCTGCATGCCTACTGCTTGATTTTATACACCTGCCATAATTTGGGGAAGTGATTAGAACACCTGAATTCAGTGATTAGGAGGGGTGTCCCAATACTTTTGGCAATATAGTTTAGTTTAGCATTTCACAGGACAATGAAGGATGGGTACAAATAAATACATTTATTTTAAATATATATTAAATTGTATTTTATATCAGGGTTATTATCATTAATTAAAACTATTAAAAACATTTATGTTAATCGAAATGAAGCTGAAATATAAATATTAGTTTATTAGTATAAAAAAGTGAAATTTTGCCTGAAGCACAAAATAAAAAAAATTAACAAAAATTACCTAAATTGCAATATTAAAAAGCAAAAATTATGAATAAAATAAAATAATAAAATGACAAAAGCACATAAAAAAGGAGTTTTTTTTTTTTTTTTTACTAAAACTAAATATCAAAAGGATCATTAAAAATAAAAATAAAATAACACAGAGATTATACATACAGGATATAATCTAATATTACTATAGGAACATGTATATACTCAAAATTCACAAAGATTTGAAAACAGAGCTCTTGAAATTTACACAAAAGCCAGTCAGATTGGATCTGGTGATCAGATGTAGCTATTTATCTACTGCCATCTTTGTGTGTAATATTCATTAGACAATTTAGACAATCAGATATGAGACTGATCTAAACTAATCCAAAATGCTAGCCTGACGTTGTCATACTCAATTCTAGTCAGAATTTGAGTCTGATACTGCTCCGTTGGGCTGTGATTATGGGGCGTGTTTCAACCGAACCAGGAAAGACCTCAATTGGATAGACCTACAACCAATCAGAGCAACGGAGCGACGCATAACGTTAGTTGCCAAATGTCAACAGAACTCAACTGCACTGTGTTGCCAAGTCCGCGGGTTGAAGCGACCCCAATTATGTGATATACAGACCCAGGAATGCGAAATTTAGCAGCCGTGCCAAAATAACACATATTTTACCCCCAAATGCCATTTT